>PVKS010001320.1:0-33611 GCA_004027875.1 Aplodontia rufa
TTCCATGGTATAAATGTACCACAGTTTTTGGATCCATTCTTCCAGTGAGGGACATCGGGGTTGTTTCCATAGCCTAGCAATAGTAAATTGTGCTGCTATGAACATCGATATTGCTGTGTCACTGTAATGTGCTGATTCTAAGTCCCCTGGGAAGATACCCAGGAGTGGAATAGCAGGGTCATATGGTGGACTCATCCCTAATTTTTTAAGGATTCTCCATATTGCTTTCCAGAGGGGCTGTACCAGTCTGCAGCTCCACCAACAGTGTGTTAGTGTGCCTATCTCTCCACAGCCCCTCCAGCATCTATTATTGTTTATTTTATTTTCTTCATCTTTGCCATTCTGACTGGTGTAAGGTGATGTCTTAATGTGGTTTTCATTTGCATTTCTCTGATTACTAATGATTTAGAGCACTTTCTCATGTATTCATTGGCTTGGTCAATGTCCTCTGGTGAGAAGTCTCTATTTAGCTCTTTGGCCCATTTATCAATTGGGCTGTTGGTGTTTTTGCAGTTGACATTTTTGAGGATTTTATAGATTCTGGATATGAGACCCTTTTCTGAGGAATCATAGTCCATGATACTCTCCATTTCTGTAGGAAACCTCTGGATTCTTTTGATTGTTTCCTTGGCAGTACAAAAGCTTTTTAGCTTTATGGCAGAGGATGCCACATTTCTAAACCATAGTTATGACTAGAGTCACCCCATTCTGCTGTGGAACACCCGAACTTATTCCTTTGTCCTCCCCACTGCCCACCCTTCCCAGCCTCTGGTAATCACTATTCTACATTCAGATTGACATTTTAACTGCCATATATGGGAAAGAACACCCTGTTCCCTCATCTTTAAGTTGGGTAAAATGTTAGATCCCTCCAAAACTCATTATGAAAATTTAATTAGAAAAAATATGGATCACATAGCAGAGTAAGTATGCTTTCAGGCTTAAAGCATAAAGAAAGCTTAAGCAGAAAGTAAACATAGAAGCTGATTTATTTTATGTATTTTTTTTGCATTCCCAGCATTTAACATGGCATCTATAACAGCAGGCCTTCATTAAATCTTTGTTAAATAAGTAAATAAACAAAAAAGCTTTATTAATTCACTGAATAGGTAATTAATTAGACCTTTGCAGGTTTAGCATTGCACCATATGCACAAACATTAAAAAGTATTGTAATTAAGTTGAGCACGCAGTATTCTGTCTCTGTTAAGCATTCTTGCTGTGAATGCCACAGCCTTTTCTCAGCCAGACATTTTTTTTGCAAGCATGTTACTCCCAAAGGAGGCCAGATTTTGCATGAACAGTGTGTTGGTACTAAGCACTGCATTTATTAGGATGAACTACTTTTTATAGGGCTTTCTAAAACACAGTTAGATGGACAATACGCTCTTATCTCCCTTTAGCCAAAGAGTATTGGCAATGCAATTTGTGCAAAGTTTATGTGAACAGCTTTAGTTTTGCAATTGCTTCTTGGTTTGTCTATAAATTATTGTTAAGAAGATGATTTGTTTTCAACTTGGGACTGACACTGAACATGTGAAGAATGCAAAAAAAAAATTAAAGTATACCCTTTGATGAGTGAGCCTACATACTGACTGTTAGAAAATACCGTTTCCCAAAAAGAATCATTTGAATCTTCTCGTGAACAATAGCCCCAGCAGTGCATAGTGGCGCACACCTATGATCCCAGTGAGGAAAGAGGCTGAGATAGGAGGATGACAAGTTCAAGGTCAGCCTCAGCAACTTAGCAATGCTCTAAGGAACTTAGTGAGACCCTGTCTCAATATAAAAACTTTTTTAAAAGGGACTGGGATGTATCTCTGTGGTAGAATGTCCCTGGGTTCAATCCCCAGTACCACAAATAAAATAAATAAATAAAATAAAGACAAAGAAATGGCCTCAGGCTGGTGACGACTTTGTATATCTGAAAGGCATCAGTTTGAAAGTGAAACTGTTTTTACGTTGGAATGTGTAAAGGTCTGGCTATATACCCAGTAGGTCACATAGCACTCTGCCCAAGTAAGCCATCAAAAAAATTTTTCTGATGGAATGAATGAGTGAGTGAATGAATTAATGAAATCTTCTTTGGGAATAGAGAAGATAAAAATAAAAGTCATCATCAAGATGTGAGGAAAAAGGTACACTCATACATTGTTGGTGAGAACACAAATTAGTACAATCACTCTGGAACGTAGTATGGGAATTTCTCAAAAAACTGGGAATGGAACTACCATATGATCCAGTAATCCTGTTCTTCAGTATTTACCCAAAAGAACTAAAACTGGCGTGCTATAGTGACACAGGAATATCACTGTTTATGGCACTGCAATTCATAATAGTCAAGTTATAGAACTACCACAGATGCCCATCAATAGATGAATGGATAAAGAAAATGGTGGTATATATATGCACAATGGAGTTTTACTCAGCCATAAAGAAAAGTGAAATTATGGCATTTGCTAAAAATTATTGGAACGAGAGACCATCATGTTAAGTGAAATACGCTAGATTCAGAAAGTCAAGGGTCTGAATGTTTTCTCTCATATGTGGAAGATACAGCAAACCAAGGAGAAATGGGGGACAGGAAATCACATAAAAATAAGAGGGAGAGCAGTGAAGCAGAAGAAGGGGAGTGAGGGGGAAGGAGGAAGAACAGGAAGAAAGAGGAACTGTGGAATGAAATTGACCAAATTGTGCTATGTACATATATAAATATACCACGGTGAATTTCACTTTATATTTATCTATAAAGCACTAATTTTAAAAACTATAAATAAATAGAAGAAAGACCAGTAGAGTAAAGGAAAGGAAACAGGACTAAGGCATAGGAGAAGAAAAGGGAAAGCATTCAGGACCAAGTGGAGCAAATTATACTTCATGCTTATGTGATTATGTCAAAATGAGCCCCAATATTACGCATAACTATAATTTACTAATAAAACTTAAATAAGAAATAAAAATCATCAGAAAGATTCAACAACCAGAGTGGCTTGAGTTCATAAAGTGCAGAGCAAACCTTCTTTTGAAACCCTCCAATTTCATCACTGTGTATTAACTGAGCACCACAATACAAACTCTGCATTTAAGAAAAAAAGGTTAATTTCTATTCTGTATTCTAGCTGATTTTGAAAGGTTTCCATCAAAAACATCTACTTTTAAAATCCATTTAATGCCAAATAGATAAGTTTCATTTCCTGGAAAAAATTTTTGCTTAAGTAGAATAATTTATTTCCTGGTAATTTCCAATAAATACTACATGAACATCTCATATGTATGTATTTCTGAAAGTTTAAACATCTGTAACTTGATTATGTCATCCCATTAGGAGCAGGGAAGAGGCAGGTGGAGTTATTACCATTTAAATGGTAAACTGTTGGTCTTGCAAGGTGATCTGGTGTGTAGATGGCTGAATCTAAAAGTGAGTGATTTATCATTTCATTCTGGAAGAATGTGAAGATGTTTTCAGTTTTTAGGATGCACCTTAGGCCACTACAGTTCACGTTGACAATGACAGATGTCTTTTTATGTGGTTTATAATGGATAGATTGGGGCTGGGACAAGAACCACTATCTTCTGATCCTGGTACATTATGTTTTCAGAAACATGACCCCCCACTCCCCAGATGACCCTGCAAGGAATCAAGACTCAAGAGAAATAAGAGATTGAATGCTTTACAAGACATCAAACAATGGCTCCAAATCTGATTTGGTAGATTCAGGAATATATCTAGAGAATAATTCTTTTTCTCATTTTCCCCATCTATACCTGGCATATACTTTAAATGCCTTTAGAATCCACTTACTCAAAAGATCTGTACATTCAGTCCATGCCCACGGCAGGCTTAACTAAACAGAAGGACCCAGATAAATAAAAGATACTCTATTCAGTTTTTATAATGTGGCTGCTTTTCTCTGCAGCCTCTATTATTGGGAATCATCTGTTCTGGCTGCGAACGCATCATGTCATCAAAAGGCCTTCACAAAGCAGGTGACTCTGAAAGGCAGCCTCTCTCCTCTTTCAGGTTTAGAGACTAGATTTTATGGACTTCAAAACTCAGAATTCACCTCTGCAGTCTGGCCCAGTCTTCCTGCCAGACCCAAATTCTGAAATCAGTGTGGGAATGCTCGCAGAGGAAACAAGCTCAAAGCCTGAAAGACTGGAGACTTCAGATCCCTTGTCGTATTTGAAGAAGTAAATTGTCTCTTTTCCAACAGTGCTCTTCTTTTTGGAGGGCCATTAACAACCTGTTTGTTAAGAACCATTTAATACTTTCCAAATATACTCCCAAACCCATTAACTCATTTGATCCATATATCAACCCTAGGAAGTCAGCAAGCCAAATATTAGCATTTTTAAAAAATGAGAAAGTGAGGCACAGGGTGTTCAAACAACTAACTCAAGGACAAACAGGAACCTGGGCATTACCAATACAACAAAAAATCATCTGATTGGCCCCTATGTGAGGAATTTTCCACTCTTCTATGCACAGTTGCTCTTAAGATTATGAAAGAAGTGGTACAGTCATAATAAGCAATGGGATGCTATGAAGTGGTTCCAAGAATATTTTAACTACAGCCATCAAGTTGGCCCCAAAGAAATTGCAATTAAATTGGGAAATGGAGCAGGCACAGTTCTGTCTGGAAGTTTAAAACTATTAAATTTATATGTTCCAAACCCAAATCTTCCTCCTCTTTTTGCAGACTCTTCTCAAAAGTACTAACTTTAATTCCTAAATGGAGAATCCAGGTCACTATCCTAATCAAAGTGTCTTCCTCCCTGAATTCACCATCAAGATGAACGTCATCCACTAAAAAATACAAAGAGCACCACATGGGTTACCTTATATTTTCTAGTAGGTACATTTCAAAAAGTAAGACAAGGCAATTAATTTTAATAATATATTCCATATAACCCAATATATCCAAAATATTATCATTTGGATGTGCAATCCATATTCTAAAAATGTGTTCACAAGATATTTACATTCTTATTTTCACCCTTCATCTTGAAAATCCAGTAAATATTTTCCATTCATAGGAAGCACATTTTGGACCACCACATTTCAAGTGGTTCAGAACCTCACGTGGCCAGTGGCTGACCACAGAGCTGCAAGAGAACACATGAATTTTACCTCTGATTTTATGAAACTGTCCCTTCAGGGATGTGCTCATCTTCCTCCTCCCACCCTTGATGCTCCTTGATGCTCCTGACCACCTGATTGGGGACCCCAAAACCAGCTCATATTTTTATTTCCAAAGGGCCTGCTGGCAATACTAAACCCAGGAAGGAGCAACTGAATACAGGACCACACAGTGGCTTGTAGCAGAGAAAGCAGAGAGGTTGTCAAACAGAAGAAACATGAGCCCACTTCCTCCTCCTCAGCAACCTCATTCCCTAACCTGTTTGCTTCCCGGAGAGGAGAGGGGCCTCCAGAGTTGCTTTCTGGGTCACTGCAGGGTGATTCACTCAACAGTGGGCCATAATTTACAAGGTTTCTCTCTGAAAGTCAACGATTGCTAATGGCAGGCCAACATTAATGTTGGTGCCCATGGACAGGAAGATAAAAGGGTGGATGTTTGTTCGGTCAGCCCATTGAAAAACCCAGGCCCAGACCCATTTACAGAACATTTCCTAATAGATAAATGAGACACAAATCATGTGTACCTGACTACAAATGAACAGTTTGCATACACAAAGTAAACTCTGAAAACTCCATTTCTCAGTCAAGAGAGCGGTGACTAATGACAAGCTTTTGTTTCTACCAAAGACTAAGTGCCTCTTTGTAATAGGAAGTAGACCTAAGCCTTGCTCCCTAACCCGCCCCCACCCCAAAGAGTCTGAATTACTGCAAAGTATTAACATATATGCCAGACAGATGTGCTATGGGATCAAAAACAGCAATTTTAGCCATTAAACTCTCTCTTGAAATAGCATCTCACCAGAGAAACGGACCTCCCACTTAGCAATTTTCAGGATTTCCTATCTGGTTTGACGTCCTTCCTATGTGAGCTTTTCACGTTGCGCTTCATTAGGCATCAACTTTGCAATGCCAAGAGAAAACCAGGCTTGAAAACAATGGCAGAGCATCTATATTCAAACTCAGAACAACTGTGGGAATGAATGGAGCCAGGCAGATTTTTCCAAATCTACAGGAAGTGAAATATCTCCATCCCAGGCAACTGGCCTTTCCATCCATCTAGAAACCTTACTGGTTTGGAAGTTGTGGACTAAAAGGGTATTACCTGAGTTATGCTCTGAATAATATAGAGTTACTGTCTCACGCGCATGGATTTGGGAAGGGATACATTCATGCAGAGTGGCCCAAACTGAGGGACAGGTTGGTTTCTGGCTTGCCGGTGAAAATGGGTTTCTTTCTTCTGCTTTTATTATTAAACCAGATAAACCCAAGATACCAGTTGTTACTTTTGAATGATTTTTTAAAATTATATCTCTAATAGAGGATATTGATTTATTCTATTGATTTTTTTAAAAAGACCCTTTCTAATTCTCCAGTGTCTGCTAGTCATTGGCCTCAAAAATTAGATTTTCACATGTTGTCTTTTCCACTTAATGTTATCAGGTGCTGCTTAAATGTTTACTAATCTAAGTGTGTGACTCCTTTCATGCTTGCCAGGGTCTAATGTTTCTTTTGTGTTAGCAAGATTACTCTTTGGGGATGTGCTGATTATTAAATTACAGAAATAGGAATTTAGTGCTGATGAGTGATATTGGCCAAATTATATTGTTACATAGTGTTCATATATGAATATGAAACAACAAACCCCATCAATATGTACAAATATAATGCACTAATAAAAAATGTGGAATAAAGAGAAATAGAGACTTAGAGTAGAACTAAGGAAGGACTTCCTTACAATCAGGGATAGTAAATATTAAAAAGACTTTTCAAATAGTTCCTGAAATAAGCCAGGGAAATACGGAATTAGACCCAGAAAGTCTGTGCACCTGTCTTTGTATATCCCACCAGCCTGGTCCCCAAGGCCTGGGGCTGATGACTTCCATAGTCCCTCCAGTGGCTAGTTCCTACTCTCTTGTTTTGACATGAGTTTTATGGAAAGTCCTGAATTTCAAAATGTAGGATGCTGGAAGTCTCCAAGAATGTCATTGAGGTAGGAGAGGCTGGCTAGGCAAAGGATCTGAATAGAGAAGAGGAAGGGGAAGTAATAGGAGATTCGCTTTTCAGAACCCAGAAAAGCACAACAAATGGTGGCCTTCGCGAAGTTATTTGTGGAAGCGAAATGTGAACGTGGTGGATCATTGATCCTTTTCTGCGCTAAGGGAATCCCTGAAGGGAGGATCACTCTCGTACCCGCCGGAGCCGGGCGCATTCGCATGAACTACCGCGGGATGCTGTTTCCACGGAGGACGCAGAGGAGCCTCAGGCTGAAGCTAGGGTCTGCCCCAACTCACGTAAAGTGAGCTGCCTTTCGCTTACCCTCCGTGTCCCCCACCTTCCTCGCCCCCTCCAACACTCCAAAAAATAAGTGGGGGCAGAGTCCAGCGGCAGACACAGCTCTATTCGCCCCAAATAGGCAGAAGAACAAGGGAGGTGCCTGAAGTCAGGACCTTGCCCATCCATCCTTCCTCAGACCAGGAATGTATATTTAGTGAATAAATGAGGAAGAAAAACTCTGGAGTTGAGGTTAATGTGAATTGCCACCTAGTTTTCTTGTAGGAAGTGAAACTTTCCACTTCCCAGCAACATTCACATGTTGCCTGGTGGCTTCATCCCACAGCAGATGCCATCTCATCCAGTGTGAATCCATGGCCAGCTCAGACACAGCTTCCAAGCGTGCACAGGAGCAGCGATGTCCAAGGGTTCCCTGGACGCGAAAGCTCTGTCCACTTCCCAGCATTAAAGATTGACCACTGGGGAGTCACTGGCAATCATTACTGTTGACAGCACCATCATTACAGCTGCGAGCAAGAGTGTCACAGAAGTTAACAACAGCCTCTCAGGTCGGCCTGCCAGGTTCCTCCCCCAGATCTTACCTTCTTCATAGCCCATTCCTCATCTGTCAGATGAGAATCACGGGACTCCTGTTTTCATAGGGTCACTGTCTTCAAAGGCACTCAGAGCCTGAAAGGATTAAACCGACCCACCGAGACCAAAACCAATCGTGGGAGATGGGTTCCCCCTTATTGCAGGTGTACAAGAGCATTTATAGGGGATTTTCATGGGGGTTGGGGTAGTTAGAAGCAGTGGGCAGATGCTGATTGGTTCTCAGCCCCAAGGACAGTGGTGAAAGTAGGTCATTGGGTATATGTTTGTGCCTGTGGGAAAGTTGGAACCCGGAAGGTTAGAGCCGGGATGATTAGAGCCAGGAAGATTAGAACCGGGACAATCAGAGCCAGGAAGTTTAGAGCCAGGAAGAGAAGTTTGGGAGGCGCCTTGTTAAAAGAGGGGGGTTATAGAGCCCAGTGTGGACAAGTTGTACCTGCTCAGTAAATATTAGCTACCATCCCATAGCTCTTCTTTCACACAGTTCTCTTTTCACTTCCATCTGGATTATATCTAACTAAAAGTTAGGTGAGTATGAGTAGAAAGCAACATGGAAGCAATTATTTATCCATGTAATTCAAATGTTTAAAAATTGTTTATGTCGGGGCTGGAGCGGTGGCTCAGTGGTTTCGGCGCTTGCCTGGCAAGCACGAGGATCCAGGTTCAAACCCCAGCACCACGTACACAACTAAGTGTTGGAGCAACTAAGGCCATGTGAAAAAATAAATAAAGCTGTTTCTCTCTTTCTCTGTCTCTCTCACTGTCCCTCTCTCTTTAAAAAAAAATTGTTTATGTCTATGTGTGTATATATACCTTGACACTGTCTCATCACTCCAGCTCACTTGTAGGGATGTGTGTTTTCCATGTGTAAGATACATCTTGACCCTGAATCCTGGGGAGGGATATTAAGTTGGGAGTACTCTAGGGTCTTTTAGGACCAGACCATCATACACATATATATCAGCTTCTGTGAGTTTCAATCCCTTGATCAGTGTACATTGATTACCACTGAACAGCACTAGTATAATTTTCTTCAGATAATAGGCTTGAAAGTACATCATTAACTTATCTCCTTCCCGTCCCAGATTTCCTTGCTTTCAACCATTATCTGAGCTTTCTGGGATCACCCCCAAATAAACTACTTGTTTTCAAATCCCACTGATGGTCTCATTACAAAGGACCCTAAAGTGCTGACAACTTAGCATCCCTCCCAATTCAAGATCAGAATGTATCTTACTCCCAGGAATCAGGATCAGGATTATCTCACTCCCTACAAGTAAGTGGGAGTCATAAAACAGTGTTAAGGCATACTTGGTCATTAAACCAGTAATGACTCCTTTTCTCTACGACCTGCCTCCACATGTCTTTTATTGTCATGTGTGATGGCAGCTAGATTGGAACAGTATAATGCATAAGGAGACTTTTTGTGACATAAGCAATTCTCCAGCCCCACAAAGTCTAGTTTTCAAAGAAATCCAGTCCAACAGCTAAAAGTCATTTTAAAAACTAATTCTGTATTTCCTAATTTTTCTCAAAGAATGCTAAAGGGAGCAATTCTTAAAGTCCACTTTTCCTCCTTTCCCCTTTTCCCCAGCTAATTAAGCTTGTCTCTTCTCTTCTTGCCCTGGCATCTCCCTGTTCCCTGGATGCTCAGTGCAAAAGACTCCCAGTCCCAAACTCTTTCTCCAGCTGGCTTTTAATTTGCTAAATCAACTTAGCCTCTCCACATGCATTAATTTTCCTCTCAGCTTCCAAAGTCTCCATAAGAAAGGAAAATTGGGGAGCTGACTCATTTATTTCCCAGTGCAAAATGGTGGCATGAGGGAGAGAATTGTGAGTATTTATACATAAATAATTCTTGTAAACTTTCCTCCCTAGAAAATCCTTGCAAGCTCCGTAAGTAGAGATTCCCTATTTGAATTATCCAGAACACCTTCTTTCCATTCCCAGTTTATCTATCACTCCTTTACTTTTCTTCCTGGAGTGGGCATAATTTCTCAAAATTATGGCTGATTCTCACTGTATCCAGTGTGGCTGTCTTGGCCAACCTGGATTTAGAAAATGGGTAACTAAATCTTCATTTATTACATGAGCTTTTTTTCTTTCACTGGCAGCTACCATCTGTTCCTCTCCACTTCAGTTTAATTCCCTCCCCCATCCCTCCAGCATCCTCTTGAGATATTTTCATTCCAGTTGCCCTTTATTTGTGCATTCAATTGACATTCTTTGAAAGAGGAGAAATAAGAAGTAACTCAAAATAGAAGTAATAATAAATTATTACCCCCAAATGAAAAAGAGATGTGGGAATTTTTTTTAAAGAATGTCCAAAAAAAAAAAAAAAAACACATGGATGATTTAAAACCATTTTTAATCATTTAGAAATGATTTTTTAAAAATCATTTTAAATGATCTTATTAAAAAGATTTAGATGCAGGAAGGATAATTGGAGAATGGCTGGAAAAATAGTAAACAAACAGCTAAAGGATAGCCCAGGGCACAGGTGAAGGTTATACATCAGGGAAAAAAAAACGGTTGCCTGATTTTATTTTAGACAGTCCTTTAGAATTTTACATGTCATTCAGATTTGTTTAGATGTGTCATACATCTCCTGTGCCCATCCTGGGCTTCGGATGCAACCTAGCAGGATGACTGGATGTATTTTAAGATCTACTATCCAAGTTACATGCTGATTTGCTTACAATGAGCTCCCAGCTGGAACACAGTTCTGAATGCCAAAGAAAACTGAGGTCAGAACATCACTTCCAGTTTCATTTCCGTCCATAATGTACCCAAAGAAAATCCCAGTCCTTGAGCTTGTTATGCAGCATTCAGAGATTCTGCTGAAGCGTCATGCCTGCCCTCTATGAGAAATGAGGGGTGTGACCAGCTCCTGATTAATGGATTTTTGATATCCAAAATGTACTGAGGTGGACTTGTTTTTTCCTCACATTTTTTATTTGCCCAAGTCCCATGTAGATTGAAAACAACATTAGGAGCCCCAGTTTCCAAAGCAAAATGTATTCTGAATTGTATATGAGCTGGGTAATGTCAAGTGCCTTTGATTGCAGCGTGGGAGTTCTTTTGGTTTAGTTTGTTTTGACTAAAGTCAGGAAACAATGAGTATGTTTGTCATTTGCTAAACAATATGGCCCCAAACCACTTGTGTCTGGGTAGTCTTTCATCTCTATGGGGCCTTCCACCCAACAACCTCCATCTGCCAGGGACGCCCACAAATGTCAAAGATCTGCTGTATTTCTCTGAAGCCTGCCTCTGCTTTTAGCAGCTTTGAATAAGCTACAGGGCCACAATTTAGTTCTATTGTCATTTCTTCAGGGAGACAGAGAGGAATACATCTGGTACTTTAGATGAGAAACCCATGGGAAGAGTACACACACTATCCAAACAGGCAGGCCAGTGCAGGATCATTCAATTCAGCTGCAATCAGAAAGAGTGGGGGAAGAGAAGAAGAAAAGTCTCCACTTCATTCATTATGTGCAATGTTCATTCCTAAGCCAATGTTTGAGGAGGGAGTGGAGGCAACTGAGAATTAATCATTCGTGAGCCACTCAAGAACAAACCTTAAGAAGGGAAGATAATTTCTGATTGTAAAAATGAATATAATTCCCCATTGTAAATAGATACCAAACTCTGCTCCTATAACAGGTTGGAATGGAGAGCTAAAGACAAAAGTCTCAGCTAGTCAGCTTTGGCTGTGTAACAAACCATCCAGGTGGAATAGATTCCTACAAGCACTTATTAGCTCACAGTTCTCTAGGTCAGCAGTTAGGATGGGTTCAGTTGTATGGATCTTCTGCCTGTGTTGCCTGGGCTCATCCATTTAGGGATAGTCAGCCGGTGCTATGGCCAAGAGCTGATGGATTCCAAATGGACTCTCACATTTCTGGTTTCACTGTTGGCCGTTGGCTGGGTCTGGGGAATAAGCCTTGTGCCTATCCCAAGTTTGTTCACATTCACAGAACTCCAGATTGTGGCAAGAAAGAACGAGCTCCCATGCACAAGCCTTTCTCAAGCTTCTGTGCCATGTTTGCTACTTCTAATGGGACAGAGCAAGACATGGAGCCCAACCCAAACAAATGCTCAAAAAGTAAATATAGGGTGGCAGGAACAAATCAGGACCATGACTCCAAAAATTCACTACAGAATTATTCTTGGAATAATTTCTATCATCACAACAAAACTCTGGGGACATAAAATCATGCAATCATGTGACAGAACATACCTCAGGTGTCTTCGAAGCCTCCAATTAACAGGTCAGTCAACTTAAAATTCACACACATGACTTTTTTTTTTACTTTTGGGCCCAAGATCATGTGGCTAACTCAGTAATGCATTCATTTATAAAGGTATTGAAAAGCATCTGAAGTCAGTGATACAGTAACCTGACAATGTTTAGGACAGGACTGCAGGTTTTGGAAAATATCTTAAAGAAAAGTCAAAGCTCAGGTGGGCAGGTAATGAGTAGATAGAACAAGGGAAATTCACTCTATGTTCAAGGTGTCATATTTTCCTTGCATTATTTTTAGGTTCATAGTGCAATGTTGTTCAAGTTTTAATATGCATAATAATCATCTGCACATCTTGCTAAAATCAGATTCAGGCGGTGGGGCCTGAGACTGTTCATTTATAATAGGCTCCTAGATGAGGTTAATGCTGGTCACCAAAGAGCCACACTTTGAGTGGCATGGCTCTAAGTCTTGCATATTCAAATTCTTGCCTCTCATCGTTATTTAGTCTCTAAATGCATCTCTCCTCTCTGGTGTCACTCGTCATAGTGATGGGTCAGAATCTCACTCTGATGCCTTTCAGAGAGAGCTCTCCTATTGTAAATGCTGCATACCAGGAGACACTTGGTTCATCCATGTTGTTTTCAGAAATAGTATGGAATTCATAGGACATGTTTTGAAACCTAGATTTCTGCCCTAACGATGCACCGCAGGGAGACTCCTACTCTCTATCTCCAGACCCCTTCCTTCTGGAATCAGTGTCTTCTTTTCATAACTGCAGAGAATTCAAACTCATCCACTCTCTGACCAGGCTACTTTGTCTAGAAGGGTTTTGTACCCATGGCAAGTAGCTGGATGGAGAAGTGACACAGGAAAGGGCATGAAGACACTAAAGTATAGATTTGTAAGCAAATTAACAACTGGGGCTCAGGCCTGCTGAGGACCTTTGGGAAACTGGCCTAGAACACACCTCAGAGTCATCTCATCCAGCTGGGAGGAAGTCAGGATGATTATACACCAACTCCCTGTCAGTTAAGTGCTTGAGGGTGCTCTAGTAGAATTAATCCTCCCCCATCTGGGACTTCCCCAGGCATAGAACTAGCATGCCAGAGAAAGGCTTTCAGGCAGTGAGTCTTTGGAGCTTCCAAAAGCAGTCTTCAGCTTGTAGAGAAGAAGGTAGAAGGAATGTGAGTGTGAATGACTTGACCATCCTTAGAGAACTAATCACAAAATCAAGAATAACTTCAGTGTGTGAAGGCTGCAACCAAAACCAAGGAAAGCAAATGAAAAGCAAAACAATACCAAAAGAAGCAGAACGTTATGACCATTTGGTTGGTTTATGTTGTTATTGTTGTTTTGCAAATCAATAATGCTGCAGCCATCTTAAATAAATCACTGACTTTCAATATTATCTACACAGATCACTCATGGGAAAGCGAAGACTATTTTTGTCTTTGCTTTTCATTAAGAAGCAATACAGTTGCCCTTCTATATTCTCACTGGCAGATTCAACCAATTACAGATCCAAAATATTTGGGAGGAAGAATATTTCCTCTGTACCAAATTTGTACAGACTTCTTTTTCTTGTCACTATTCCCTAAGCAACACTGTGTAATGACTCTTTAAACAGCATGTATGTTGAATTAAGAATTATAGTAACATAGAGAAGATTTGAAGAGAAAGGAAGCAAATACATAGGACTTAAGTGTCCAAGGATGTCAGTATCTGTGAGGGTTCTGGAACCAATCCCCCAAGGGTACCAAGAGATAACTACATTAGATTTAAGTTTCATTTTGTCCCTGTTATTTCCCAAACTTGTGACCTTGGCCACATTATTTTTTCCAAACTTCAGTTTCCTGATCTGTTGAGGGTCGAGTGAACGCAAGTACAGCAAGCACCTCAGCATGCAGGGCACCCGCAAGTGTTCACCCTTCCTCAACTCCCATATCCTCCTCTCTGCTGAAGACTAAAGTCAATCTGTTTAATCAATCTGTATTGAAGTTTTATTGTGTGTAGGATCTTAGATTATATGGGAAGTATAGAGCTAATAAAACATAACGCTTTCCTTCTAGTAGCTTTCTGTTTCCGAGAAAGACAGACATGATAAAGAAGGTGCTCTAACAAAATAGGGTAGTGATAAATACTACTTTCAATATAAAGAGCACTATGCTCTGATTTTTCAGAAAGATAGAAATTATCCTCTATTTTCCTGTAATTTACATAACAGTAGTTGATTCCATAATTCCCACTCAACTGCTCAAGTCTGCACAGTCCCTACCAACTGCCACATTCAACAAAATTGTATTACACATGAAAAAACCTTTGACTAACCTCCAGTTGACTCTGATGTTCCAAGGACTACAAGAAAGAATTGAAAATAATTTAAAAACTGCTGACTTGTATCAGGCACAGATTTATTCAGACAAAACAAGATACAGAAGGTTTTCAAAGTGAGATTATTTTGTCAATTTGGGCATGACAAAGGAAGAAAACAAAAATTATTGTTCAAGCTTTGAAAATCCCGTCTCTCATGATGAGATTGGAGTAGAGAAGAAAATGAACATTGGCTAAGCACCTCTAAACACCAGGTACTGTGAGAGAGCATTCATCATTTCATCTGATCATCTTCACTCCCCAAAGACCACCAGAGAAGGTCATTTCAGACTTACTGTGATGAGAACAGTACCTGGACAGAAAATGGTTTTAGGACACGACAGGGCAATTTTGGAATGGGTCTGGCAAAGGTGAGCAAAATGTTGGGACTGAGTAAAGTTTATGACATAATTATTTACTTTGGATGAGTGGGGACATTGAGGTAAGAGTCTTAAAGGGAGTCTTGAATAGTAAGTTGTCAACATTATCAAGTAAGCTGTTTAGTTGGTGTTATGGGATGAATTACATCCCTCCAAAATTCATATGTGGAAGCCTTAGTCCTCTTATCCTCAAAAGGGGACTATATTTGAAGATAGGCCTTTAAAGAGAAAATTAAGGGTTAAATTCAGTCACATGTATAGGCCCTAATCCAATATGACTGGTGTTTCAGTCAATTTGTTCTGCTATAATAAAATTCTTAGATTGAGCAATTTATGAAGAGCAGAAATATTATTTCTCACAGTTATGGAGTCTGGGAAGTCTAAGATAAGATTATCATGGTCAGGGACCTGATCTCTCCTTCTAAGATGGCACCTTATTGTGTCATCTTCCAGAGGGGAGCTAGACTTTGTCCTCAAGTGGCAGGAGGGACAGAAGGACAAGTCTCTTTTGGAGATTCCTTTTGTAAGGGCAGTAATTCATTCCTGAGGGTGGATTTTTCATGGGCCTTAATCAGTTTTAGGAAGCTATTAAATCCCACCTGTTAATACCAGCACAATGATATTAATACCAACACTAAGTTTCATCATATGATTTTGAGGAACATTCAGATCACAGCAACTAGTTTCTTATAAGAAGAGATTCGGGTACAGACACACACAGAGTGAAGACCATGTGAAAATACAAGGACAACTGTCTATAAGCCAAGGAGGGAGGCCTCAGATGAAATCAACCCTACCAACACCTTGATCTTAGACTTCCAGCCTCCAGAACTGTGGGCAAATACATTTCTCTTGTGTAAGCCACCTTATTGGTGGTATTTTTTATGACAACCCTATCCAACTAAGATAGTCAGTTCACAATCCTTTCTATAAGTATTTCTAGGTGCAGGAGGTTAATGCCTAACATTACAAAGCAGTGAAGGTAGATCCAAGATTCTAACTTCAATCTTTGGGGCTGCAAAAACAAGTCCTCCTCCATCTTTTGAACTTTCTTCAGAAGCAGAAACAAATTATAAATAAGGACTATATAGAAAGTAACTGGAGATTTGTTGTACTGTTTTTCTTTTCTTTCTATTTTTTTGTTTGTTTGTTTCATTTTTTTTATTGGTCAATCTTCCACGGGTGGGAAAAGCACAGAGCACCCATTGCTATTTTTTCCACAGTCTCTAGATTAAAATAACATTTTGCAGTTTATCAAGTGTTAAGGCCAGATGCTGTTTTTCCAACTGAACAGACCCTCCAGTTTTCCACCAACTTCCTCTTTGGACTAACCATTTGGGGCAGTGAGATTCTGTGATTTCCAAGATCTGCAACTCTTCACCTGAGGGAGTTCTCACTAGACCGTTGTTCAGGACAGAGTAGAAGTTGTGGAAAGTAACTATTCCTCCCTGGAGTAACCCTCAACCAACAATTGGTGGGAGTTGGTGGATAATTACCCCAGTTCCATCCCACCTCATGTGGTATAAGTCATGTTCCATGGCATTTTCAGAATTCCTCATTTGGGATTTACCCCCAGTTTCCCATATTAATAACTGGAACCCTGTTTTGGTTGTCTTCCCTCCTGCACTCTTGCTTCCTGGGATCATCTTTCAAACAATTTCAAATCCTTGGAGTCTTCTGGAGGGATGCAAATGAAGATACCAAGCTATAATTGCTAACTCCAATCTGACAGTCTCTTCCCCAGCCTCCAGTCCCTTCATGGAAGTCTAGTTCTCTTTGAACTTTCTTTTATAGGCCCTGGAAGAGCTGGTATGATCTGGCACCTATCTATTCTTGTCAGGGTCCTTGATTTTAATACCAAAAATGAACTCTGAGTAGCTAAAGAAGAAATGTATTAGGTGGATTTCTCTACAGAATCAGCTTAGAAGGCTGGGAACCAGGTCTGTTCACAGATAGGGAGCAAAAGTGCTGCTTTAGGACACTCCTAAAGACCCCAACACCACTTTGTCTTTGTCACTTGCTTCCTACTGACCATTCCACTACTTGGACCCTCCCCCAGGCACTGAATGCTCAGCTACAAGCAGCCCCCACTGGAAAGTGCCTAACCAGCATGTGCCTTCCTGGTTCCTGGTCTTCCTACAGGATTTACACCTGTAGACAGAGCTATAGGACTGACATGCTACCAGCATGCAATAAGAGGGTTCTCTTCCCATATGTTATAGTTTAAATCTGGAGTCTTTCCCCAAATCTCATGTGTTTAAGGTTAAGTCACTAGCCTATCAGAAGGTGTTGGAACCTTTAATAGGTGGGGCTTAAGGGATGGAAGTCAGGTCATTGGGGGTGTGCCCTTGAAGGAGATATTGGAACCCTATCCCCTTCCTGTCCCTCTCTTCGCATTCTGGCTAACATAATGTAAAATGTTTCCTCTGCTTGTGCTCTACAGGCCCAAAAGCAAAGGGTCAACTGACCATGGACCAAAACCTCTAAAACTTTGAGTCAAAATAAATCTTTCCCTCTTATAAGTTTATTTTCTCTGGTATTTTTTTCACAGTGACAGAAAGCTAAATAATGCACTGTACTCCCACATCTGCAATAGGAAGTGGGGGCATCCCAATTAATCAGTGGCAACCAGAATCCAGCCCCCTGCCCATCGGGTCCCTCTTTGTTCCAAAGTCCAGCCTTACCAGGCTTTGATCAGCTCTGTGAAGCCACCATTCTTCCTCCTGCTGCAGAGTATGCCATTCTCTACACGGATTGCTTCCATACTCTTTCCAGTCAACTCTCCTTGCTTCAGGATTCAGGTGGGCTTTCCTCGAGGAATCTTTCCTGAGACCACAAACAGGTCAGATCCCCCATAAGTGCGTGCACAGTAGCTTTCTTTAAGAAACACACTTCTCTTGTAATTGCATTTTCATCTATATCCCTCCAAGAAGTCAGCACCCTGAGTGCTGGGGCTGCATCTACTTTTGCTCACTGTTCTATACTCAACACCAAGCAGAAGGCCCAGCACGCATAGGCACCAAATAAATAGCTGCTTATGGAATGAATAAATGAATGCACACATTCTTAAGCTGCTCAATTTTTATTTTTTTCTAGATGACTACCCCATTTGTCAATAGCTAAATATAATGTCCGTTTGTCTTAGAGGAGAAGTAGCTCATATTTTCAATCAGAACATGTCCTCTTATGATATATAAGAAAGTAAGTCAACAAGACATGGTCAAAAAAGTTTTCTTTTAAGACAAGACTAAAAAAATAAGTTTTTATAATTCTTAGGTACATTTAATGCTAGAACGTGTGTCAATCAGCTCTTGCTGCACAACAAATGTTCCCAAAGCTCAGAAATGGAAAACAATACTCATTGATTATGATTCATTCATTAAGCGTTGGCTGAGGTAAGGTGATCTAGACTGGCTTAGATGACAGTAGATCTGATGAGAGAAGGACCCTCATCCTTCTCATGCCACTAGTGATCCTTGCCCAGGCATGTCACTCTCACAGAAATGACAGAAGCAAAAGAAGTCAAGTGGAATCACAGAGGTCCTCTTAATACCTAGTCCAAATATGGGCCAGTCACTTCTGCCCACACGCCATTGGACAACACAAAACATGATGAAGTTCAAAGTCAAGAGGTTGAAAATATACTCTGCTCACAGTGAGGCCACTGCATGGGTATAGATGCAGGAAAGGATGAAGAATCAAGTCAGCAGTACAATCTATTATGAGATGGTCAAGTAAATGATAAGAATTATTTTATAAAACAAATGGCCCATGGCAATCATATCCTCTGCCATCATATTGGTTTGTAGGTTTAAATTCCTTTTAAAGCAGTCAAAGCCCATGTGTTACTCAAATCTGTCCAGCTCATCAAATGCAAGAAAATTCTGAAAATTGACCCAGACAGGAAGAACCTAAGGAAACATGTGGAATCCTGGATGGGATCATGAGACCATAAAAAGAACGTTAGTTTAAAGCTAAATGTGGGATGGGCTTTGGTTAATAATAATATATCAATATTGGGCGAGAAATGTTCCAGACTCAACTCAGAGGTTAATTATTGGGGAAAGTAGGAACAGAGGTATATAAGGGAACTCTCTGTACTTTCAACCTCTCTGTGAATCTAAAACTATTCCAAAGTAAGTTTATCTAAAAAGATAGAAAAGCACAGTGAGAAGGGACATGGTTCATAATAGCAAGAATAATTTATTTTGTTTGTTTCATTTTGATTGGCACATTTTAATTATATAAAATAGTGGAATTTCTTGCTACCTATTTGTACAGACACACAATATAGCAAAATAATTTGGTCAGTTTTATTTTTCAGTACCTCCCTTTTCCTCCCCTACTCCTTTCTCCCAGGTCCCTTTCTTATTCTTCTTGTCTCCCTTCTATTTTCATGACATTGACACAAAGAATCATTTTTTATCCAAACACATCAGATTCTTAATGTTATTACTGTCTTCCTAATGTCAGATTTGTTCTAGGGAGTGGGGTGGAGTCTTTTCTGAAACTCTGGGACCACAGATTTACATGCATCTGAGACATCTACATGGGCAGGGGTTAGAGGTAGATGGATAAGGCTCCTGTCAAAATCTCCAGCCAACCAGGACAGAAAAGCTACCTAAAGCCACCTGGAATGTGAGCTTCCAGCCCCTGCCCCTCTGTACCCTTGGCTTTGACTCCTTCCAGCCTCCTTTCATAATCTTATTCTTGTGAGCATATATGCCCTCTACTCTTTCTTCCTCTTCTTCTGTTTCCTCATGTGTACAGAAAGTCAGCCTGGATTAATTCTAGACCCCATTCCAAGTTTCTATGATTTTGTGCTAACATATTGTTAATAGGTTAACTCAAAATCCACAGATAATCTGACCAAACTTTCATATGTGCATGCATAGCTGTGGCACAGAGGCTCCTGGCATCGGGTATATTCACAGGACACTAATTTAAAAAAATATGTGAACTGTAAATGGATTGAAGAGGAATCATTGGAGGGAGGGAGTGGAGTGCACAGGGGTGCGGTGCTGCTGGGGACTGAATTGGAGCAGCTTCCCTTCTGTGCCTTTGTGATTATATCAGGGTGTATCCTAGTGTTGTATTTAACTGAAAAGAATAAATTTTTAAAAATCCATAGCTAAAATGGGAACAGGGCAGCTCATGTTAATTTCATTTGTTTTTCAAAATCTAATTAAGTCCTGCCTCCTTCCAAGAAAGCTTCCTTGTCTGCAACAGCCTTCAGTCAACTGTATTTTCTCTCTAGACATAGGAAACTCTTACATCACATAAGAGAATACCCCTTCTGCTATGTTGCCCAGCCTAACTGTAAGTTCCTTGAAGGCAGGTACCAACTTGAATACAACCTGCATTCTCCACAAAGATTTAACAAAATGGTAGGTCATATGCTATCACCCCCATCCCATCAAATACCCAAAGAGCAGTGGATGCCATCTGCCCCTTCCCTGGGGCAAAGCTGGCTGTCTGAGGTTGCAGGCAGCTCTCAGGCATAGCTCGCTGCCATGGCAACGTGGCATCCCTCAAGTAGAACACGCTCCATGGTGTCGTGGAGCAGCTGCTACCGCTGTGTCTCCACCAGTGCCATTTCTGCTTCCTTGAATTTTATATTGGCTGGGATAATAACACAAATTAAGGTATTTGCTGGTTTCTATTACCATTTTTTGGTAAACCACTTTTTCCATATTAATACATGGGAAAGAGATTGTCAGCAAACATGCCATTTATTTCAATGAGAAAAAGCTTTAAATGCTCAGTCATGTTTCTCTAATAAAATTCACTGCTTCCAAATTTATTTACTGCTGCCTCAATAAATCCAAGTAAATCATGCTTTTATGCACGCACGCTATGCCCATGTCAAGATGAGATTTGCTAATACGCTGTGTTTGTTGAGTCCTTAGTCTAACTATACACCTAGGATAATTGTACAGAAATGCTAGTTTATAATAGAATGAATCCTAGCGAAGAATTTTCACTTCATCCTTGAAAGAGTTCCAGTTTAGGGATGACAGGAAAACAAAAAAATGAGCAGAATAAAAGGAAACCTAAGCTCACCATCCATTTCCCCAAGTTAAATTTCCAAATAGAAGTTATAAAACCATTTTTAAATATAGGTTTTATTACAGATTTGGAAATATAATTGCATGGCTTTTTATTTCCCCCTATGACTTCGCCCAGAAAAGTTTTTGGAATCTGAAAGTTTATGTGTGTACTTTCTACAGAGGAGTTCCTCCCTGTGTATGTGTGTATATGTATATATATATTTTAATATATATTTATATTTAATATAGAAGATAGGCAAATTATATGCAATGTGCACATATTGTATAATTGTATATTATATAATACAGATGATTATAAAATTATACTTAATTTTTATATATTTAAAATTTCAGATAATTATAAAATTATGCATGCTTTTTATATACTTATAATTATATATTAAGATACACATACATACTTTAATATATACTATGGTATTTACTATGTATAAAATACTGAACATGAATAATATGCTAATAGAGGGACATTTGTAATGTAGTTAATTAACTATTTCAGGAGGGCAGTTACTCAGTTACTGAAGATTGAACCCAAGGGTTTATCACAGAGCTACATCCCCAGCCCTTTTGGAGACAGGCTCTCCGTAAGTTGTTGAGGCTGACTTCAAACTTGTGATTCTCTTGCCTCAGCCTTCCAAGTCACTGTGGTTGCAAGCATGCACCATCATGCCCACCTTAACTGCAGCTTTCAGTGTCAGAAATGTACAAACTTCACATTTGGCAAGAAACAGTGCCGCAGAAGGGAAAAGAAAGAGAGGAGAAGAGGCAAGCTCAAAGCTGAGAGTTTTGAGATTTCTTCCAACCCAAAGGCCTATTTTATTGGAAAAGTGTGATCCTGAGTGGAAACTGACCTGGCCAACCGCACACAGCCACCCTGGTCTCAGCTATGAGTGCAATGATGAAATTGAAACACCATCTCTTGGATTTCTCCTTAAGTTGGGACGATCATGAAATAACCCTTGAAGACTCCACTGCCCATACCTAAATACCAGTTAGTGTCTAAACTTTGCCAGAACACAGCAAACACAGGCTGAGACACCCAGTGGGCTCTCTTCCTTTCCCCACAGCCGCACCTGGAGAGTTAGACACCACTGGTTCAGAACCCTGGTTGCTGTCTTCCTCTCCAACTCCATTTGTAGGTTAGGAATCATGTGCTGGCTTTTTAATTAAAAATAATAATTAACATACTAAACATTGTGTTGACTATAAACAAAACATTATTCTTCTTTAATCACTTAGGCCCAGTAATTTATCTTGGTATTTGGCAGGCCTTCCACAGGAATAAATCAATGCTAAATCTGAAATGTAATGACTTGGAGGTTTGGGGAAGAAAATAAATCTACCAATGCAACGAAAGAAGGCAAGAGCCAAGATAAATAGGGGTGTTTTGCACATTGCTATGTTCTACCAGGGAAAAGAAAATAATCATAAATATTGCTAGTTTTATTTGAGCTAACCCAAATACATCTTAATTCCCTTACAAGTCACCTTTTATTTTTGTTGCTGATTTCCTAAGTGTGTCCCAATTATTCAAAAGCAAGCTTGTTTTACAGATACGGTTCTGCTGTTAAAAACGGACATACTCTGTTTCACTATCACAAAACCTACCTGAATATTTCTCTATATACTTGGTCCAATATTTAAGGTTGTAGAGAATTGAAAATGCCTGTTAAACATAATCGCATGCATATAATGCTCAAAACGAGATGGATATCAAATGTAAAAGTTCTATCCTTTAAAAACATGTGCATACCTTAGAGTTAGCAAAGCAGGCTTGCCCAGACATTAATTCACTTATTTTGATCTTGTCTTATATTTCTACCGTGGGAATCCACGTGCCGACGTGCCGCCTGTGCTGACTCTCGGGAGCTTCATGGGGTCAGTGTCCCTGGGATAACCGCCATCTTCCTCCTTCTTGTCTTATATTTCTAAAATTCAGAGAAGTAATCTATAAATATGTGCTCAGAGTAGAAAATTCAACATGCACATAAAGGGGAAAAAATCTCCCTGTGTATCAAGCTCCTCCTTCACTTCCACACCCCAGAATTGACCATTGTCATTAGTTTGGTGTCTGCCTTTCTACAACAGTGCTGTCCAAGAGAAATACACTGTGAGTTGCGACTGTGCACAAATATTGAGTAGTCACATTTTCAAAAGTAAAAGAAATAAGGGAAAATAATTTTAATGATAATATACTTTATGTAATGTATCAAAAATACTAAATTTTCAACACTCAATTAATACAGATTATAATAAGTTGTTTTTCATTATTTTCTTATATTCAATCTTCAAACTCCAGGGTATATGTTATAGTTACAGCATCTCAGTTCAGACTACTCATATCTCAAGTGCTCAGTCGCCCGTGTGGGACAATGACTACTTGTTGGCCAGTGCAGTTCTAGATCTTTCTATATGAAAGACAGACAGAAAGAATGGTAATATTAGTAAGAATCCATTTGAAGAGCAGACCCAATGATGACTTTAGTAATAAAGGACTTAGTCTGGAGGTAGGCAGTTCCAAAACTGGGCCGGCCATTCACCGTCCAGGTTCCAGGTTACTGTCTCCGCAGTTCTCTCTACCTGTCGTGTGGTTGCAAGATGGCTGATGCAGATGCGGACAGCACATTTTCCTACCCCAACCTCCAAGGACAGAAAGCAGAAGGATGGCTGGGGAAAATGCTAAATAGTTCTTTCTTTATTCATGGAGGGGAAAAATTTTCCCAAAAGCCCCCTTATTGCTCTTGGCCAGGAAACATCCCATGGCTTTCTTTTGTCATAGGAATTGAGGCAAACAGGTGTTTGACTACACCAGACTTTACAGTTAAAAGTGGGAATGGGAGAAGGAGGGTTAATAAATAAGCAACTGTTTTAGTCAGCTTTTAGTTGCTGTGACTAACAGATGCAATGAGAATAATTTTAGGAGGAAAGCTTACTTGGGGGCTCATGGTTTCAGAGGACTTAGAAGGCTGACTCAGTTCCTCGGGGCAGGCCTTGAGGTGAGGCTGAACATCATGTCCAAAGAGTGTGGCAGAGGGAAGTGGTGCAGGGCATCACACCAGTAAGAAGAAAAAGAAACTCCACACCAAATACAAAATATATACCCCAAAGGCACACCCGCAATGACCCTCCTTCATCCACACCCTACCTGCCTTCAGTGGCCAGTTAATCCTTATCAGGGGTTTACTCACTGATTGGGTTAAGGCTCTCATTACCCAATCATCTCACCTCTCATCTTTATTTTGCCTTGTCTCACATATTGAGCTTTCGGGGGACACCTTTCATGCAAACCATAACAGCACACAAATTACTCATGTGTATAGATTTAGAAGCTGAATATTTGACTCACACAGCAAGTCCACTTTCGAGGTGAACACACCACTTGGGCTGTGCCAATTCATACATCTTCCAGAAAAAAAATATTAAGGAAAATATGTCTCATCACATCTGCAACAGCATTGGTTATTACTGGATTCTGAAATAACCCTTTACAATTTACACTTTTATGAATAACATCATAATTTTGGAGGGAGGTTCCCGGAGATTAAACCCAAGGTTCATGCATCCTAGGCAAGTACTCTACCATTTAGCCACATCCCCATCTGTTTTTATTTCATTTTGAGAGAGGACCTTGCTAAATTTCCCAGGTTGGCCTTGAACTTGCAATTCTTCCGCCTCAGTCTCCCAAATAGCTGGACTTGCAGGTGTGCACCACTGTTTTTAGCTGAATATCACCTTAAAGTTATCCAAAAGCTAAATAATTTCTCCAGGTCATAGCCAAGAAGAAACTGAGCCATGGATCATCCCTTAAAATCCAGGTCGTCTGTCAGGTAACTGGTTGTTTTTATCACTCTCAGGTACAATCCACAAATAAAGACAAAGAATATTTCATAAAAACTGAAATACAATTAAAGAATCTCAAACTAAATTTTTGAAAACCCAATGTACCATTCAGCCCTTCCCAGTAAAAGCTCTACTATTTGCAGAAACTTACAGGTACACAGTCTTTGAGAAACCTGAAAAGCAGATCTTAAAGAACTGAATGATCTTCTCCTATGAACTGTGAACTGTTCAGGATAGCTTTTATTCTTGAAGAGAAAGTTAAAATAATGGAAGCAATGGTGGCTCACAGCCCTCAAAGTATGTTTATGCCCATCACCTCTTATGATTTGAAGTAAAAAGCAATGTATGAAGTTGGCAGATGTGCTGGAACTTACTTCATAAATGGTAACTAGAATTCAAAGAAATAAAGTGATTGGGTCAAATGTATGGACTAGGATGTATGGATTCTAGAGCATGTGAGAAACACCTTGGACACCAGAGGTTGGGGAGGGTTCCTTTCCTCCTATTATCAAAATTTTCCCAATAGCGTAGGTACCACGTGTAGTAATTATAGCTCACATAGAACATCTATTACATCCCAAGCACTGCTCTGAACTCTTACAATTGCTAACATTTAAATTTCATAAAAATGTACAGCAGTCAGCTATTTCTTCATAACAAACAAATAAAACTTGCAGTGGTCTACAATGCACACCAATTAACTTGTTCATGTGCATGATTTGGTGGTGGTTCAACTGATCTAAGGCTCAGCCAGGCATAGCTCTAAGTCAAGGATTAGGTTCAAGTGTCTTTCCAATTAACACAAATATCATTCTGCCTTAAAATATTACACTTAGGGGCTGGAGCAGGGCTCAGCAGTTGAGACGCTTGCCTGGCATGCACAAGTATGTGAGTTCAAACCTCAGCACTACATACACAATGAAGTGTCAGAGCAACGAAGGCCACATGAAAAACTAAATAAAATTGATTCTTTCTCACTCACTCTCTCTTTCTCTCACTGTCCGTCTCTTTTAAAATTAAATTCACACTTAATGGACCTCACCCTTAAATATGATTTTCTCAGTGTTTCTGAATGGTAATAGGAGGGTTATAGTAGAAATGGAAGAACTCCATGTCCCAGGGGCCATTTCTAATGAAGGGTCAAGCAGAATTGAAAGTAGGACATTGAATTTGTTAAGTGGGAGGTTATTGACTAAGCCATTGTATGAAATCCAAAAACAGCTATACACACCATTCACTACTTCTGATGCACTAAAAGGTCAGTGGTTTTCCACTATGATGTCCATATTCTTGCATGTGGGAGTACTTCCTTTATTTTACCATATGCGCAATAGTTGGGACTCCTTTTAGTCTTCTTAGTCTGTGTCCCACAAAGAGAACTGCACTGTTTGTAATTTATTCTCAGGGGTTAATGAAAACCAAACCAAAGATAAAGTGAGATTCTAAAAAAAAAAAAAATGTGTATGTGGGGCAGGAAGAAGAATGATAATGCTGATGTTAAAATTTTTAGAAAATTTGAGTGAAGAATATATGGGAATTCTTGAACTTTTTTCCCAATTTTTTAAATATTTCAAAGCAAAAAGTTTACAAAGAAAAACAAAATAGCTACCATGACATGCTTCACATGTATGCAACAGGTTTCATAGAATCTCATGTTCTGTTTTATTTTGGAGCATCGCTTTCTCCTTTCAGTGGAAATAAGAAATGCTGTGGACACAGGGTAATCACCAGGCATGGAAGGAGTAGGAACACCAGGTTCTTAGTCCTCCCAACTTGATAATCATCACAATTGGACATACCCCTTTCCCACCCCTCAGATTCTGTTACATTATTATCTATTCTATGACATTAATGTGTCTTTGTCAGTATTAAGAATAGTTTAACTGAGGTGTTGGAAATACTAATTACCCTAATTTGATCATTACGTATTGAATATAGGTATCAAAATATCACACTGTACCCCATACATACTGTGTATTTACTATGTGTCAATCAAAATTATTTTTAAAAGAAGTAATTTCAGAGTTTAGCATCTGGGTCCAAACAATAGGGTTTAAATCTTCATTCATCCATTTTCTACCTGTACATATTAATCAGGTTTTTGTCACTGTGACAAATGTCTGAAGAAAAAAAAAAGAACTTCGAGGAGGACGATTTTGTTTTGGCTTATAGTTTCAAAGGTTTCAATCTATGGTTGGAGGATTTCATTGCTTTGGGCCTGAGATGAGGCAGAACATTATGGCAAAAGGGCTTGGCAGAGGAAAGCTTCTCAGTCTATGGCAGCCTGAGAGAAAAGGGGAGAAAGGAAAGGGTCAGGGCAAGACATTGTCCCCCAGGGAATGCCCCCAAGGACCCACTTCTTCAATCAGGCCCCATCTCTTACAGCCTCACAGTAGTCCATTCAGCTAGTGGATTAAATCCACTGATAAGGCTTAAGCCTTCATGATCCAGTCCCTCCCCAAAAGCCCCACCTCTGAACACTGTTTTATTGGGGACCAAGCATTCAACATAAGAATCTTTGGAAGACACTTCATATACAAACCGTAACGCTGTGTAGACTTGGACAAGTCCCCTTTCCATGTGCTTTTTTGTAAAATAGGGATAATGATAGTATGGGGGTTAAATTAGTGTAAAGTGCTAACAATTGTGCTAAGCATATGGCAAGTCATTCAATAAATGTCTGTTGTTGCTCTTATTTCCATACAGCTTTCCATCAGAGCTCACTTCACATACTGATGGCTTCAAATCCAGATGTGTGTCCATAGTACGTTCATATAGTATGTTCAAATTCACCTGGTCTGTTCTCACCTTACACCTGAGCAAATGGAGGCTCAGTGGGCTTAAATAACCTGCCCAAGGTAGCATATCTTGTCAATATTACTGACCAACTCAAATTCTTTGTGCCTTAAATGATTTCTGCCACCATAGTCTCAAGGTGTAGAAGAACATGGCATGGGCACTGTTTTTTTTTTTTCCAAAGAAGGTCTGTAAGATAGGGCAGTTTGGTCTTGGAGGTATCAAGCTATCCTATGGATATGGGCATAATATCAGGCATTCGTCATCAAAGTCATCAGAATAAGAAATTTCCAGGGACCACAGGAGCACTGAACTATAATTTTTTTAATATGTGGTATTCTGAGGACAATGGAAACTAAGAGCATATAGCATGTGACTTAGAAAACTCTGGGTTTAAACTTACCAGTCAACTTGGGCAGCCCATTTAACTTCTCTAGACCCTGATTTATGCATCCTGGAAGTATGCACAGTAGTATGGTACTTCTTTCCCAGGATGGTAAAGAAGATCAGATGAGATGCCTGCTAAGGGAATGTGCTTGGGCTGTAAGTGGTCAATGATTTTTATTCTTTGCTCCAAAAAAGTGGGTGGGAGCTCCCTAAAGTTTGACTTTGCACTAGAGAAACTGACAGTAAAGTTGAGGTTGATGAGGGTCAACAGGAAGTGGCCACAAGTCAGGAAGAACAATATCTAGAAGAAAAACTTCCAAGGTTCTTCACCGAGAGAATTAATGACCACCTAGCCTCACATGAGCATTACTTCTTCATTCCCACAATTCTAGACCCGGAATGATGGACACCTTCACTCCCAGTGGGATCTTCAAAGAAGTATATAAAAGAGTAATATTTAACTTCTTATTCACATGTTCCCAATTGTGTTGAGTTTCCCCTGCAATTAACTGACTCAAATAGAGAGGTTTTGTGATGTAGAGATGAAAGTATTAGTTTCAGACTGGGACAAATCTGGTATGAAACCAGCAACTTTGAAATTGTGTGACTTTGGGTAAATTGTTCAAACTTTGTGAAGCTTAATTTCTTTATTCATCAAATGGTGGATAATTGTTCTGGTTAATACATGGCTATGTAAGAAACTGCCTCCAAGCCTAGCAACATAAAACAATAGCAATTTTATTTGGTCAAACTTTGTGGGACAAGAATTCGGGAAGAAGTTGGTAAATCCCTGCTGGGGTCTCCCATATTTATATTCAGATGACAGTCATGTTAAGACTATAAGACTCACCAGGGTTGAGCTTCCAAGACAGCCTATCACAAGGCCACAAGGCTGAGAACGCTGACCAGAGTACGGCCTTTCCAGCATGGCAGTCTCAGGGTAGTTGGACTTCCTTACGTGGTGACTAGCTTTCCAAAAATAAAAACAGGTGGCCTTTCCTGACCTACTCTTGGAAGTCAGATCATATCACATCTACTATACTTTATGGTATGAATAGTTATAAGCCCAGGACATGGTTCCTGCCTTTCAATGGGAGGGCCATCAAAAACATGCTTTAACACTTTCACAATAAAACCATGTTATAAGACTGTTGAAAGAAATAAATAACATAAAGATTATACAACCTTTTGCATTTGGTTTTATGATTGACATTTTTATAATGATTTCCTTATAGTAGGGTGATAAGAGTGCTGCCTCTCAACAGTTGGAGAGATGCATGTAGTAAGATGAACATAGTGTCATTTCTTCAAGCCACAGCTTTATAAAAATCTAGCCACTTGAATCCAGGCTAGCCACTGGTTGAATGCCATTGATTGCTTAGACAAATCGACAGATGCCTTCTCCAGGTCCCTAAGATGTATTGATCCCCTGCTTTCCTCCTCTGTGCTGTGCGAATATCGCTGAATACTGAGAGGCCATCTAAATGGGCAGAGATATTGATTTTCTTTTTCTACCTTTTTTGAAAGCTCTTTGCTTACCAGGTGCTGAGCAAACATCAGGCAAATGGCAGACCACATAGAAATAGATCAAGTGACGGGCAACAAAGGCAGCTCAGGCTTTTTGAACATGAAGCTGGTTAAGCATCAGTTCTCCCTCACCCCCTATCACACACACTAGCTTTAGATTGTTCACACTTCATTATTTGCCAGTTGCTAACACAGCTCGCCCAGGTGGTACTGACCAATCATGGAAATGAAGCTCTAGCCGTGTCCGAAGAGAGCTGAATGAAGGCTGAGATGAACAGAGGGTTAATGTCTGGGTAGTGCCGTGCATTTCAAAGGATGAAGTGTGTATCCTGGGTGTCCAGGTGCAAAATTGATTATACCCTTGAAAATGATTTTAAAAAACATGTGTCTTAATCTGTCTCAGTGGTCCAGATAAACACAGGTTAAAAAATTGAGTTTCTTTGATACAAAGGACATTTAAGAAACTATTCATTAACAATGTGTTCCTACTGACACCCAAGAAAACAGAGGTGTGATTATTTTTGCCCAGTCAAAAAAAAAAATAGCCAGGATTCCCTCTGGCAGTAAAAGGGAGGCAGGTTTGAAGTCACCTGCAACTTGTACCACTGGAAGGACACCAATGTCTGGAAATGAAGAGTCCGCAGGATTAGGGGGTAGTTCATTTCCAATATGCAACCACACAGAATTCACCCTGAAGAACAAAAAGGGAGAGTCTTCAGAGATCCATACTTTTTCATGATGATGTCAGATTTTCTGAATTTAAGTAGATTGTTTCTTTGAACAGAACATAATGAAAACTATAGAGGGATATTCTTGGGTTTGGTTTGGGTTTTTGTGATGTTTCTAGAGAAAAGACCTTCACGAGGTAGGTTTGCCAAGCCCTTTCCTTGGAGCACACTTTCTGCACTTGATGAGAAGAAAAATCATTTTGCCCTCAACTGTAATTGAGAACAGGATGCAGCAATTTCATTAAAAAAAGAAAAGAAAAGAAAAAGAAACCAGAAAATGAGCTGGGCACAATGGCACAAACCTGTAATCCCTACTACTCAAGAGGTTGAGGCAGGAGGATCACAAGTTCAAGGCCAGCCTGGGAAACTTAGTAAGACCTGTCTCAAGACTAAATAAAAAGGGTTGGGGATTTACCTCAGTGGTAAAGTGTTTGCCTAGCATGCATGAGCCCCTGGATTCAATCCCAGTACTGCAAGAAAGATAAAATAAATAAAAATGAGAATTAAAAATCAGAAAGCAAAATTGGCTTTTTTATCCAATTCCTAAAAGGAACAAAAAGAGAGAGTCACTTTGTCTGACCTTACCAAGATAATTTTTTTCTTTTTTCAAAATGAAGAATAAAGTTATTCAAAGGCAGTGAAGAGAGTGGAAGGCAAGGTCCACACGACCCCACCCTGCATATGATGTGGTCAGACAGGCACTGCGACAGTGGCCAGTTGTTTTGACCTGTCCCTGACCTCAGGCACTTCCACAACTGAGCTCTCTCTGGACTTGGGCTCTTTCTTCTAAAACGAAACTTGATTTTTTAAAAATTGTTGCTGCTATTTTTGTTTTGAATTGCACTTTTTGGTCTGTTTTGTCAGGATCATTTCAGAAAAGAAACAAAACCAAAGATTCCATCTCTCTTCAAGCTTTCATTTTTCTAAAATCCAATAAATACAGGCATGCTCTGCTTAACAACTGGGATAGTCTCTGAGACATACATCATCAGGCAGTTTTGCCTTTGTGGGAACATCATAAAGTATAGTTCCACTAATATGGCCACAATGTCATTTGGCGCTATCCTCTTACGGAACCACTGTAGTATCTGTGGCCCATCATTGACCAACACATTTTTATGCAGTCCGTGATTTTACTGATTGACTTCTCACCTTGCACCTGGTACTTTCATGAGCTCAGAAATAAAGCGGGAGAAGGTTGGTGCTAGGGGACATGGCTGGTACCCTTAAGGAGCTTGGGGAGCCATTGGGAGAGTAAACAAATCCACCTCATTTGTAGAATGATTGAAAGATGCTGCTTATTACAATTCAAGTGGAAAACAATCTCAAAACGCTAGTGTTACAGGTGAGTCCTAATTGATAGCTGACTTTAATCTAATCAACCCTCCTTGAAATTCAAGATGGTACTCCAAGAAAGGATATAGAAAGGTGAAATAGCATCTAGCTTTCAAAGTGATATTGCTGGACTTCTCAAGACAGGCCATATATTTTTTCATCAAAAACAGTACTCATGGGGCTGGAGTGGTGGCTCGGTGGTTATGGCACTTGCCTGGCATGCGCAAGGACATGGGTTCAAACCCTAGCCCCACGTACAACTAAGTGTCAGAGCAACAAAAGCCACACGAAAAACTAAATAAAAATGGATTATCTATTTCCCTCTCTCTCTCTCATTGTCCCTCTCTCTTTAAAAAAAAAAAAAATAACAGTACCCATTTTATCCCTTCTTGGCATTTTGGCTAACATCAAGTATCGTATCTTTTCTTATCAGTTTAATATCTGATATGTCTTCCATAAGACGTTTGCAACCGAATCCTACATGATATCACCTATTATATAACACCTGCCTGCTCTCAAGCCTCTGAAAGTTATGGCTTTCTAGCTATAGATTCCTAAGCAAAGTGTGTCTATCCCAAATGCCAGCCCCAATAAAAGGGAACAAAACCACCAACTCCCCATCTCTTCCTCTTGAGGCTTATCAGTAAGGAGATATTGAAGTTTCTGATGTAAAAGCACATAGCTTGGAGGTAGTATCATCAGTTCCCCAGGAAAATATGATGATTTCAGACCATTCCCATTGCACACGAGTAGCATTCATTACTGAGAAGCCATTTAGAAATAATCCTATCTCCCAAACTAACTAGAACTTTTATGTTGAATCTCTTTCTCTGTTCTCCACCATACATTGATGTAATTTTCTCTTTCGATATTTTTGTCTCTTTTTTGTAAAAATGCTAAAATTTACCTTTACTATTACCAATACATTTTTTAATTGAGAAATTTATTTGTTGATCAATCATACAAATTTTATCAAAATAACATATAATGTATATAGATTCTGAAAATTGGATTTACCCCTGAGAGTGACCCCCAATTACCCACCCTTATCCCTCCCTTCCCCTTCCCACAACATCTCTAAAAAAAAGTATTAGGTTGTGTAACATTACATGATATTTGTATTTAACACCTGATATTAGACCACGTCTCTCAGTGGCCAGGGTCTACTTCCAGCCTCCACAGATGAGTGGAGACATTCGACCCTTGGTTTTCTGGGTTATTCCAATTTCACTCAGCATAATTTCTTCCATAGCCATCCATTTACCTTCAAAGGCTGCAATATCGTTGTTTCTAATTGTTGTGTAAAATTCCATGGTATATATGTACCACAGCTTTTGGATCCATTCATCCAGTGAGGGACATCTGGGTTGTTTCCATAATCTAGCAATTGTAAATTGAGCTGCTATGAATATAGATACTGCTGTGTCTCTATAATGTGCTGATTTTAAATCCCCTGGAAAGAGACTCAGGAGTGGAATAGCAGGATCATATGGTGGTCTCATCCCTAATTTTTTGAGGATTCTCCATACTGCTTTCCAAAGGGGCTGTACCAGTCTGCAGCTCCACCAACAGTGTGTTAATGTGCCTATCTCTCCACAGCCCCTCCAGCATCTATTATTGTTAATTTTCTTCATTTTTGCCATTCTGACTGATGTAAGGTGATATCTTAATGTGGTTTTCATTTGCATTTCTCTGATTACTAGTGATTTAGAGCACTTTCTCATGTATTCATTGGCTTGACCAATGTCTTCTGTTGAGAAGTTTCTATTTAGCTCTTTGGCCCATTTATTGATTGGGTTGTTTGTATTTTTGTAGTTGAGGTTTTTGAGGATTTTGTAGATTCTGGATATGAGTCCCCTGTCAGAGGAATCATAGTCCATGATTCTTTCCGTTTCCATAGGAAACCTCTTA